>VMKM01000393.1:320000-365538 GCA_008360985.2 Macquaria ambigua | reverse complement strand
CTTCCCTCCCTTCCCTCACCGGTGAAGTCACAGGACTTACAAAGCAAGGCCGCCACATTATCCTCCGCCGCTCTTTTCACATTCACATTAATGGCGTCAAAAATTGTGTTTCCAAAATGTTTGCAGATCTTAAAGTTAACGTAATTTTCCAAACACATTTTCTTCGTGTTGTCGTTTTCTGGGGTCGGCGTATCTAGACCGTACGTTTGATCGACACTCTTCGTCTTACATATTTTGTTGAAAGTATACTCATACTAAAAATGGACCAACAGGTAGCAGTATAATGGCATAAAACCAGGCTTGTAATATACTGTGTGGTGACTTTTATCCTCTCTTCTTGAAGGGGTTAATCATGTTTTCTTCTATTTTTTCTGTGGTTACTTCTTTACACATACAACCATCTGTATTTTGTCTCCTTCACACAACATAACATATTTGAGTTGACTCATTTTTGTAGCAAAATGAACATGAGTGCTTCTTGAACCCATTCACAAAAATCTTTCAACTGCTCGCTCAACATGTAATTCAGAACAGTCATATGGGTTTTTTATGTTTTGTGTGTTCACCTTTGTTGGATATTAAGATTTGCAGAACTTGAAGGATTTTTCAATGCTGTTCTTACTTTTAACTTTTTTCCTGTAGCTTTTAAATGTTAAATACCAACTAATGAACTGTACATGCAGCTAAACCAACGTCTTGTCCAAGCGTTTATCAAGCGCTTTAGCCAAAGTAGTTTATTCGTAAATAATAAAACCCTCAACAAACTAGTTTGCCACCCACCTCTTTTAAGTTCAGATGGCTGACAAAGAGCAAGTCCCTCCTCCGGGGAATAAAGTGAAATTGTAGCATCAGCTGAACAAACATGAAGTAAAAGTGTGACTGCTAAAATGGCTACACACTGTAGTACCAGCTGTACATTTGACGTAATACACTGAAGGCCTGTGCTGCAATAAACCTCCAAGGATTTAATTTTTTACTGTTTGCATCATGTTTTTCCTCTGTTGGTCTTCTAGTGATGGAAATGTTGAGTGTTATAAAGATATGTCTGCAACTATACAGTGCAGATTTTGATTGGGAACTAATTGAAAGAATATCCTTAAAAAACCTTACACTTTGCTTTATAGCCGAACCCTGTAACCTCTAAACCAGTGCAAACTGTTAGCGATGGTGTGTTTGGATAAACTATGAATTTTGAGTTATTGCACACCATGTCTACGGTGTAAAAACAGTGAAATGCACTTGTCAACCAAAACTCTTAATTTATCTGAACACTTATTTAGAATGGCACAGTACTAATGGTTTCTCTCCTTTTTGATTCAGGCGATGAATTTGGTAAGTGAATTTGACTTGTGCAATATGCTTCCCTCCCCCCCTTTGTTTGGCAGCACCAGTGCACTGTCCCCTTGCTATGGCCCTCTGCTGGCATGGCGTCCCGCCCCATTGCTATCCTGTAATGAAGCAATGCTTAGGAAACAGCCACGCTTTGAACACAATACTGCTGCGCATCCTGCCTGATTTAGCGTAATCCCCTCAGCCTCTGCCGAAAGCCAAAGTCTTGCTTGCTTTCCATAAGGTGTCGCTCTTTGATTCGGGGTCTCGCTTCTGAGGCATCTTTCCTTTAATTGCAAAGTCGTAGCATAATTAGATTAAGTGTATTCTTTTGCAAACATGAAAAAAGAGCAAGAGGATGCATTTTAAATGTAGTTTGGTATATTAAAATCGAAGCTTTGATGTGTTTGTAAGTCATAAAATATGTGTCATGCACCATGGACATGAACTTGTTGGCTTTGTATATCTTTTGCTACCTATTTCACTGACATAGTACCACTTTCATCCGCATAGTAAAATCTCAAAATTTGTTCATGTACACTTGTCGATGCAACATGAATGCAAATCTGCATTCCAAACCAATGCACTCTCTTTATTCTCTTTTTCCTGTGGTGATCCTAATAACACACTGACATTCAATTTATCTTGTCACCCGAGCTTAAATCCCAGCGGGGCATCTTATCTGTTCTTCTCTTTGCTTCAGTCTGTCAAGCTGCTCCTTCAAAAATTGTTTTCTGTATTAAGTTTTGAGAATAATTACAACAGTTGTGTCAGTGTTTTTTTTACAACAGCTACAAATAAATGCAGTGTAGTGTGGAAGTCTATATACTAAACTACACTCTAATACAGCAGTAGATAATGTTTAGGTTATGGTGCCACCTTGTGGTTGACTCACATCATCCCTCTGTTTCAATCTGTAGGATCAGGCGTCTAAAGACAAAGCCTTGCAGAACATGGCAGCACTGTCGTCTGCACAGATCGTCTCCCCGAGTATGATAAAGAACCATCTTCCACCACTGCCTCCTGCCCCCTACCAGCCAGCCAGAGTGAGCCCACCATTCATTTTCTGGGCAATTACAACACCGTAACACATTTTGTCATGAAAATTACATTGGATTTGACCTGAAGACGACTGCAAGACAAAAGCAATTAACAATGTTTTCTTACTCTCCAGTTCTGGCCTGCTATCCCAGGACAGCCTGGACCCTCTCAGGAGTAAGTAAACCCCTCTACTGACTACCCACAAGATGTTTGTGGGCTGACATCAGGGTATATTTAGTTTCTGAAGAGAGGGATTGGTGCTAGAGATGAGTAAATACATGAATGAGTGACTGAGTCAGTGAGGGGGTTTACGTCTAATGTCAGGTGGGTATTGCAGGGCTTGTTTAACGGATCACGTTTTTGCACACCAGGCTGGTTCTAGATCTCAACCCGGGAAGGACTGGGTTTGGCCGCACCAGCCATGCGTAAGTTCCCCCTAGCCGAGGTCCAACTGTGAGCACAAAGCAGCACTAACTCTTCTTCTACACTGTATTGTACTGTATGTTTCCTGCACTGATGTAAACCACCACCGGGCAAATTAACTGCTTCAAATTTGATTGAGAAAAAAGGAATGAGGAAGATAAATCCTCATAGTGTTCGATGACTTGCTTTCACTGAAAAAGTACTAAAATCTATAAATATTTTAATCAGTTTTCATCAGTGAATGCATAATTCATTGATGCTATTTTGCATCATCAAGAAGCAATGAAGCAGGTGGACTTACGCCTAGCTGGTGCTACAACAACATGCTTACACTTTGACACTAACAGATTTTCACAATTAAAAACATTTATCAGAAATACAAATATAGTAGGACCCATGTGCCACAAACGTGATACTGACCCTGTATAGTAGAGGTCATTGTCTCACTGAACCATTCATTGTCTTTCAGTATCAAACCTTTTGCACAGCCCCCATACCCAAGCCTACCAGGTCCTGTACCACAATCCATACCAAGTAAGTATGAAGTAAAACTCTGTGAGGTGTGTGAGAGAGATTATTCAAAAATGAAACGAAAAATGTTTTATAAATGTTTGTGTGTGTGTATCATCCAGGTTATGAGCCCTTGGCACCTCCTCCTCCACCAACTGCTACTGCAGTGCCAGTGTGGCAGGACCGGACCATCGCCTCCTCTAAGCTGCGGATGCTGGAGTACTCAGCCTTCATGGAGGTCCAGAGAGACCCAGACAACGTGAGTGAAAATTTACAATAAGGTTTCCCACATACAGACATGGATGGATTACTGAACAGGCCTAGCAGGCATAGGCCCAGGGCCCAGAGGGGTCAGGGGGCCCCTGGGATAGAGCCTCTGTTTGAAGTGACTGTTCAGATTTCCTGCTGGAACTCACAGAGCTCAGTTAAAAGCAGGGATCTTCCAATCATGTTTTCTGCTCCTGATCCTGGTCAGGAGTCTTTTAATATTGATTATCTGCCTATGAAATCCAATCCAATATTTGTTTTGGTTTATTTCTTTCCTTCATATTACAGCTGCACAACATACTGAGGCTACAGTAACGTTTCATTAAAATGCAGTAAACTTAGTGTTTAACAGCAGAAAAATGTGTTTAACAGCAGAAAAGCCCTGCTTTAAGAAAACAGAACCAGCATCTCAGGCTTTCTTTGCTGGTATAACATTTGTGCAGTAGCATTTAATATAATATCTGTGCAGTCGGGTGTAGGTGTGGGTCTGCTGTGGCAGGAAGGTTTGGACAGTAGGACAGTAGTCCAGTAGTCAGACAGCCTCTCTTCAGGTGCAGTTTTTGAACCAACTGCAGCATCCTGGTTGACCTGCAGAATTTCACTGAAAAGAGACATGAAATGACCACAAATGACACAGCCATATCGTTTGTCGTCTGGGGGTCTTGCTCCTATGTAGGAGGGGTGGGGGCACTTTTGCATGTCTGTGCTCAGGGGCCCATTGTCTCATAATCCGTCCATGCATACGGCAACAAAACGTGATTTTGGTGATGGACAGCATCTCTGACCCTGTCTGGATTGTCCTGATGTGGTAAAACTATCTGGTACCTAATGTACAACAAAGGCTAAGAACAACTGAATGTTTAACTGGGGTTTGGTCCGGATCTGATGTCAGAAAGCTGTTAACAGGATACACTTTCCTCAGATACTTTCCTCTTTCCTTATTCTCAAAAGTGAACAGAATGTCATATAAAGTTTTGCAGCTGATGTTCTTGAGGTTAACCACGTCCTCCCTTGTCTCTTCTGTCTCTGTCCACTGCAGTACAGCAAACACCTGTTTGTCCACATTGGACAGACCAACCCCTCCTACAGTGACCCGCTCCTCGAGGCTGTGGACATCCGGCAGATCTACGACAAGTTCCCGGAGAAGAAGGGCGGGCTCAAAGAGCTTTATGAGAAAGGCCCTCAGAATGCTTTCTTCCTAGTTAAATTCTGGGTAGGTTGTTATTATTATTATATTATCACCTACCAGTTATTAGTTGTTATTGTGCATTTGTCTTTCACTTTGTCTGGTTTATGCTTGACATTAGCCCAATACAGGAAAGTGTGAACTCTTACTTTCATACAACCTTTTAGATCAGTGGGAGGCAATAGCAATTTGTCTCACTGGCTAGTTCTCTGTATAGTGTACAACTATGTAAAAACAAATGCTAGAAGTGTTAACAATAATTAATAAAAATGACATTTAATTGTATTTTACTAACAAAATCCCTTTACATTACTAGTGCATTTTCTAATAGTTAATTCATTGTGTACTGGTGTACTGGCATACATCAACATTTTCAACCTATATTAAGACCATTGCAGATATTTTTTAACCTACAACTATACACAGTGACACAAAGCACAGCTTATGCAAACCGCTTTCTTTTCTTATGACACAGAGGTGGTTTTCTTAGTTTAGGGAAATATATTATTTTAAGATTATGCAGCACACATTATGTTGTCCTCAAACATCTATTCTCAATAAGGTTGTCATTGCTCAGAAACCAAACACCAGTGAAATACCTTACATTTTTCTTGCAACCTCACAATTCATGTGCTGTGAGGAAATTATCCAAGTATGTGACAATCATCTCTAATCTGATGAAATGTATGTGCTCTGCAGGCAGACCTGAACAGCAGCGGCATGCAGGATGGCCCTGGTTCTTTCTACGGAGTCAGCAGCCAGTACAGCAGCCTTGAGAACATGACGATCACTGTTTCAACCAAAGTCTGCTCATTTGGCAAGCAGGTTGTCGAGAAAGTAGAGGTAAGTGTGCATTGATTCTGTATTCTTTTCTCAAACAAACTGATATACAGCCTCCGATTTTCACCTTACTACTTGGTGTGTTTGACTTTGTGCGTGTTGCAGACAGAGTACGCCCGCCTGGAGGGAGGGAAGTGTGTTTACAGGATCCACCGCTCTCCTATGTGCGAGTACATGATCAACTTTATCCACAAACTCAAACACTTGCCTGAAAAATACATGATGAACAGTGTTCTTGAAAACTTCACTATCCTACAGGTAACATACACTCGATTTTATCGGATTGTTAAAGGTTAATAGGTTAATAAGGTAAATAGTTTGACATTTATATATAATATATATATATATAATATTCTCTTTCTTGCCGAGTTAGATGATATGATCGGCATCACTCTCATGTCTGCACAGTCAATATAAAGCTACAGTCAGCAGCTGCTTAGCTTAGCTTAGCACAAAGACTGGAAACGGGGAAACAGCTAGCCCAAAACACAACCTCTGTTAAAACCATGACGTTTTTACACTGGTTTTTGTACGGATTAAACAAACGGGATATAACGTGTTATGAGAGCTTTAGAGGTCCTGGTAGGAGGATTTTGTTACTTTGAAACAGAGCCAGGCTAGCTGTTTCCTTGTTTTCAGTCTTTATGCTAAGTTAAGCTAACCGATAGCTTCACATTTAGCGTATGTAACATCAATCTTCTCATCTAACTCTCGGCAAGAGCCAATAAGAGTATTTCCCAAAATGTTTAACTATTCCTTCAACAAATTCATAAATGATCAACTGACTCACTGCAGTATTTCTAAACAGACTGTGCTGCTTCATATTTCTCACTTGACATTTTCCCTTTGCCCCTCAGGTGGTGACGAACCGTGACACCCAGGAGACCTTGCTCTGTATAGCGTTTGTTTTTGAGGTTTCCACAAGTGAACATGGAGCTCAGTATCATGTCTACAGACTTGTTAAAGACTAACAGCTCATCAGGGAGGTTTTTTTCGGAAAAGCCAGACAATAGCGTGACACAATCTCTCTTCGACCAGCTCAACAATCCAGGAAAAATGAAAAGAAAAAAAAAAAACATTCAAACAATGCTAGACCGAACTAACATGGACACATTTTATGCTTTAAAAAAAGAGTCTTGTTCGCAAGGAAAAAAAAGAGTGAATCTCAACGTGCCGACACGCAAAGAAATTTTGAAGAATTATGGATTTTTCGAACAACCAGCTATTTTCCATGTGTTTAAACATGCTTTAGATGAAGTGGGTCACTTTTCCCAAGGTAATTGATGGAGCTTGAAATGTTTTATTGAGGGAACGAGAATGTGTTTAGGGTTGAAAAGACTCTTATAGTATCCAAGGGAACACACTCTGGGCAATAAGAGAAGTGTATATAAGATTGAAAAAGTAGAGAGAACAGGACCACGGAAGGGGAAAACCAGAGCCAAGTGGTGTTGTTGCAGTAGGTTTGTTAGGAAAGCAAGTGCCTTTTCTCCAAAGATTATATCATTGCCTGCAACTTTGGATTACCTTTTTTACTACCTCTTGTTTTTAAGCAAACAGAAAATAGTCAGACAGGTGTATTTTGTCAAAGAAAATTGGAAAGAAACCTCTCAGATCTACATGTTTTGAGGCAGTTTTTGTATTCCGGCACACAGAGAAATGAGATGGGATAACTAATTTTCATGTAGCCTGTTTAAAAAAAAAAATCGTCCCACATTTTACAGTCCAAGTGTACAGGGAGAAGGTTTATTGTGTTACCGTACTATTTAGGTTCTGCTTTTTTTTATGTTTTATTACACAATGTAAAAATCAGGTCTTACAAGCATCTATCTATAACTGACTTTTGACACTAGGGATGCCTTGTACCATTGCTAGCCTGAAATAAAGCCAGGGCTTTGCCATCCTTACGAGATCCCCTGTTATTTCTCTCTGGTTGAAGACGTGTGCTTGGTTGCACTTAAAAGATCAAGACAGTGGGTGAAGCAACAGCAGTGCTTATTTTCTGCCTTGAGTTATGTAGCCTTATGGAAAAATGAATTGTTTCTGTACTGTGAGTCAGCGAATGCTAAAGGAATATGTGTTACATAGGAGTATTTTTTTGGGGGGGGGACTTTATGTTCATATTTGTGATCAAGTAACTCAGCACAGAGACTGTGGTTTAAGTGGAGAGAAGTTAATCACTGTTTCTTTTGTTTAAAAAAGAGATTGTATGCTGTGAAGTCGGCTCTTTTGCTTCACCCTTCTCCGTGTAATGTGTGGAGAAGCTGCATCCATTGATAAAAGTTCAGTTTTGATATTTAAGACAATTTTTTACCGACATTACACATGAAACCATTTTGAAATTAAACTAAATAATTGTCTTCAGTGAGAGCTATTGTCTCTGTGCTGTGGAGTATGACCATTGATTGTTATTTATAGGGTTGGAAAAGAAATAGCGGGAGGGCAGGGTGGGGTACTGGAAATGTATTGATCCTTTTCCATTGTGATGGAGATGTTAAAAGTATTGCAGGACTCCTATTAGAGACAGGAGAACTGTCATCCCATGGATCCTGCTAGACAAGTGTCTGCTCTGTGTGGTTCACTGGACAATTGTGCTATAAAAGTTCAAATTTAAGATATTGTATGGTGGAATAATTGCACCTGGCTTTGAATATCACATTTCACAAGCTAGATACAATAACACTCCTCCTCTAGCAGGTTTCTCAATTCATCTTTTATACCGATTTTTTTTTTTTTGCCATTATCAAGATTAATTAAGATTTTGATTCTGTTGTCTTTTGACTTTCAGTGTTTGCTGTATGCTTCACTGAAAATAATGTGTGATTGTGCTGATATTGATAATTAATAATGAGATATCTAATGTATCATATTCTGAATGGTGTGGGCAGTTTTTTTTTTTGTTGTTTTTTGTTTTTTTGGTTTATGGTTTACTGTTGTCTTTGTTACCATTGTGCATTGCAATTTTATACTTCAAAGTAGAGGTTGGACTATGTAATCAAACAAATGTATCTAACAATAAAAGACGCATGGTGCCTTTGGGGCCATTTTCCCCCAGAAAAACTTATTAAACATGTTTGTAAATTTGTTTTGTCCATCGTGGTTCTTTTTACCCATTTTTCTGAATGAAAGGTGCAGCTTAGCATTTATTTCAGGGTTCCCAGGTGTTGCACCAAATTCTGTGACCCAATTAGAAATTTCAGCTGTACTGCCACTGCAAAATATTTTTATCATACTTTATTACATACTTGATAGCAGCACTAACACCTGACCTGTCAATAAAGTAGCTGACCCTTTAGTCTTTTTCATGTACTTAATGCTCTACCATTGTAGAATCTGAAGGGTCGGAGATTTTGGTACATTGAAATCAGAATAGCCTGTGTGATACAGCATGTTAAAATGTTTGCAGTGGGAATATAGATGAAATTCATAATCAGGTCACCGAATTTGGTGCAACACCTGGAACCCCCTGGGAACACCTGCAGCCTGTAGTGGAATATAGCTAAGTCCATTTACTCATGTACTGTACTTGAGCGCAATTTTGAGGTACTTGTTCTTTACTTGAGTATTTCCTTTTTCTGTTCTACTTCTACTTCACTCTATTTCAGAGGGAAATTTTACTTTTTACTCCACCACATTTATCTGACAAATATACTGTAGTTACTGGTAGAGTGAATTCCTTCTAAATGTAAAAAAAAATGCAAATTTGTGTGGCAAAACTTCGTTTTTACTACCCTATTAATCATCTCAGGCCCCCCCAGACTGATCTTGTGACCCTTTCAAGGGTGCTGACCCAAGGTTGGGAACCACTGGACTAAACTACCTAACTGCTAAAATACTACTAGCACAGATGCATCAGTATGGACAATCTAATAATGTAATTTATAATAATAGATTAACAGGGGGTATTTTTCTGCATAGTGAGTACTTTTACTTTTGATACCTTAAGTGTTTAACTGTTATTTTACTTAAGTAGGGTTTTTAATGAAGGACTTTTCCTTGTGATGGGCCACCACTGCCTGTGCCAAGCTTTTGGCGGAAAGAACTTCATCTCCCAGAATCACTCGCGGCTGCGACGGAATCAAACCGGAAACAGTTGTCAAGATAGCTAAAATGATAAAGGATGTTCGGTGACAGCCTCCAAATTAAGATTCAGCACAAAAAGAAGTGATTGTTGATTTGAAATCGAGTTTTTGCAAATAAAGTATGCACAGTTACTTACTCATCCCATTAGAAATATGTTCTACACATGTTCTCAGGGGGTCCACTGAAATACGGACGAAACTGAAGTTCCTGTTTTACTTTGAGGGGAAAATACAACCGGAGGTCATAACAAATATTTTTATCCCAGCTGACTTTACGCCGGGGAAGGCGAAGCACGTAGCAATGGAAGTGGCCAAACACCGCAAAGTATTCGTTATCTGAGATGTGCCGACCAACCGACTATGTATACTCTTGTTAATAATTAACTTGCTAATTGTACAATAATAGTTAGCTAGCACGTCAACGGGAAGTGTTTTGGATCCAAAGCCAAAACTGACATTACAACAGTGTAACTGCCCATCAAACGGTCCAGTTAACTTCAGCTGACGTCAACAGGTTCGTGAAAATTAAGTAATGAAAAACCCATTTGGGTAATAAGTCAACAGAAACCGGAGCTAGCTTCACAGTAAGTTAGCCAAATGACTAGCTAGAGTTGTTTAGCACGTTATCTAACGGTTTACCTGCAGTGATTAACGCACGAATACCATAGCTAACGTTACATAATGTTGAAGCTGATTGTGTTCTAACGGTTTCATCAAAATATCCACTAACAAAGCATTCAGAAGGCTAACAAGTGTACCTGTCGACGCATTTACGTTAGCTAAAACTTTATCCACCTTGTCTACGAGCTAACGTTATTCTACCTCTGCGTTCCCTGAACACCATCAGACAACTGGCATTTTGGGTCACATGTAACTTAATCTGGAGTCATTTGGCTGTGCAGGATCCAGGCACAGGGCAGTCTATTGACGTGACAAAGTTTCACTAAGTAAGTGTTGATGAGTTTATCTTCATTTTGGGTTAATGTCCAGTGTCGGTGCTACTAACTACTGTCTGTACACTGTGACTGATGCAGCGTCCCTCAGTATTTTGGATGCACACACAGATGCACTGTACAACTTTAGGTTAATGTTAGACTTATAATTGCAATAATTGTTTATTTTATTTATGCTGTATGTTTTCTCTGTATTGACACACCATGAATAACCACTGAATACCTCTGACACTAAACCCCCCTGATTCTTTTCACTGCATTGCTGCTTCCCCCTTATTCTCTCCAGACAGAGCAAAGCTATGTCAGCACTCTGTTTGGGGCTGGTGTATTGTTGCACTCCCAGGAGAAAAGAGTGAATGCAAACGTCTCTTTTTTTGAAAAATCAGCATTTTCCCACTGCATGGCATAGTGAAGCCGACCAGGGTCAGCTCAGTTATTACACATTATTTAAAAGGAAATCATAGTTTTTCAGACCTTTACAGATGCCAATTCATTATTTTAGTATACAGAATTGTATTCACAGTCTATTAATATCTAATAGTGTTCCAGAGGAACAAATCAGATTTGTTTACAGTTTTTCAGTTTAAAATTGTGAAAATTTGCTGAATCCTTAAAATAATTTAAGGCCAAGAACTGGAACTATATAGTCAGGCTGCAGTCTGCTTGGTTTGCACTTCTGGTGCTTACTATGCAGTTTTTAGTGTTTATTTTTATGTCTTTTTCCACTTAATCTTCTTTCTGAGACTCGTGATTGTGTGCTTTTTCAGTTAATAAAGTTTTTATTTTATAAATTGAATTCGTATGAGTGCATTTGCCCTTGGTCTACAAGTTCCAGTTGTCCAACTCTGAAATAGCTTTTCTTTGCTGGATTACTCCCATTTTATTACAGAGCTTATGTGTATATATGCTGGATGTTTTTGTGCACCCAGAACTACCACCTAATGTGTTCATTTGGGATTAGATATCAAAAATCAACCTCAGACAGCAACGTCTAACAAATTACTTTTATGTGTCGCATTAGGAGCTCTCCCAGTCATCTCACCTGATCTGACCCTCCATTATCACATCTACTGATCCACTGATCTGCCAGCATGGCTAACACAGACTCTGTCAGTGTCCGGGTCCTATCTCTGAACTGCTGGTCAGTGGCTTTTGGTTTGTAGTGATTCTTAAAGCACCGTTTGTTGTCTTGATACATGTATGTAAACACACAGGGTCCACACTATCTCTGTTTCTTTTCTCAGGGGGATCCACTACCTTAGCAAACACTGTCCTCAGCGCTATGCCATGATTGGAGATATGTTGTGCAAGGAAGAGCATGATATTGTCTTACTGCAAGAGGTTGGTGGAAGCCATCTTACAAAGTTATAAAGTTACAGAGTCTCTAATCTGATTGGCTTTTTCAGCTCATGCGCTTTGAGCTGTTGACTTTTGGTGTATTCTGCAATGAAGACCAACCTTCAGTCATAAATGATTTTTTTTTTCCAGGTGTGGAGTGAGAAAGACTATCTCTTCTTGAAAAAGAAACTTGCCTGTAGTCATCCTCACTCTCATTACTTCAAAAGGTAATGTTTTTTACTCTCATCCCAAGGTTGCTGTGCAATTTTTTCTCAACCTTTTACCTTTGAACGGCTTTCATGCTGTGATTAAAATTCACGAGTTAGTTGTCATATCTTCAAAAGACTCCTGAAGTGCCCTAGTGTCAGAAAAATTGACTTTCGTGGCATTGATCCATCTGAAAAACTTAAGTGAAGCTTAGGCCTTACCTATAAGGATTAACTTCTGAAGCTTAATTCTTTCTTGACCTCCATACCGAGGCATAAGACTGAGATTAATCAAAGTTCTACCTTTTTAATCCCCTCTGCAGCTCACAAAAATGTCAGCTCTAGTAGATAAGTTCTCACATCTACTTCAGATCACACCTACTTAAGATAGCATGATGTAGATCTACACAGAAACCAGGGATGTGAGTTATTTCATTAAACAATACTTACATCCTGCTGAAGCTGGTGTTTAGTGTGTACAACTTCTGCTCGTGTCTTGCTTTTCCTCTCATTCGGCAGTGGAGTCATAGGCAGTGGACTGGCCATTTTCTCCAGACACAGAATCCATGATACCTTTCTTTATCGCTACTCACTGAATGGTTATCCATACATGGTAAGTCTGGAGAGCCTGAGACACAAAAAGTAGTGTTTTTTTGTCTGTACACTGTACTGACTTGATGAAAGTGAACAGTAATAAATAAAACTGTTGAGAAAGATCATTATCTCATTATTTGCCAAAAAGAATACTCACAACTTTATTTATATAGCACTTTTCATAAACAAGTTACAGAGTGCTTCAATTAACACCAAGAGATGCATGGTGCAATAAAATATAAATAATTATGACTGAAATTAAGAGCAGTTGAACAGATGACATTAAAAGAACAAATGCAGTAAAAGCACAGAATAAATAAAAGAATTTAAGAAAATTGCAATTCTAAAATAATGTGTTTTTAATAGAGTTTTGAATGAAGATAAAGAGTTAGCTTGCCAGATTTCCTCCGGCAGGTCCTTCCAGAGTCGAGAGGCTCTGACTGCAAAGGCCAGATCTCTTCTGGTTTTTGACCTGGGAATTATTAATGGAGACCTATCGGAGGATCTCAGGCTGAACTTGGGCTCTTATAGAGCTATCAAGCCAGCCAGATCATTAAAATCTTGAAATCCACTCTAAAATGTACAGGCAACCAGTGTAGAGATGGATTGACATTTAAGCATTTTCACCCTAAGAGTGGATATGCGATTCTTTAGTGTTACACCGTCTCTTTGCAGAATAGCATACCTCCTTTTCTCTTACGACTTTTTGTATCTTTCCTAATCTTCAGGCTCACCATGGAGACTGGTTTGGAGGTAAAGCTGTTGGGATGGCCGTCTTAAACATTGGCAGCCTGACTGCAAACGTCTATGTTACTCATGTAAGGTTTTCTAACATCACCTCTCAGCAACTATCTGCACATTGAATACAGTTATTGCTCAATGTGCTGTTGTCCCTGTGTATTGATTTTAGCTGCATGCAGAGTACTGCAGAGACAAGGATTCTTATCTGCCTCACAGAGTGGTTCAGGCCTGGGAGCTGCAGCAGTTCATTCGGTACTGCGTCTTTGCTTGTTAATTCTGCACATCTAGTATGAGCCACTATTTGTTTACTCTGGTGTATATTTGCATGTTGTTCTCAGGTGAACCTGACCTGTTGTCAGTTGGTATTGGTGTCCGACAGTATTCTTAACCATTAAATGCTTTTTAAACACAGTAAAGTTTCATCTTGATGTTAAGTTGTGTCACTGATAATAATGGTGTTTTCTACGCCTGTTAGCCACACCTCTGCTGGAGCAGATGTGGTGATTTTAGGTGGTGACCTCAACATGCACCCTCAGGACCTCGGCAACAGACTACTGAGGACTTACACTGGACTCCGAGACTGTTATTTAGAGACTGCTAAATTCGATGTAGGTAGTGACAGGATTAATTTGTCTGCCAGAATGCAGTAATTAAAGGAAAATTCAGTTTTTAACCTGGATCTTGTTGTAGTTTTGGCTATCATTCACATTGATTATGATAACAGTTTACTTTTGACTATTTTTGGTGGTAAAATATGGTACACCATGACAGTGGTAGACAGCTCTACAACAGCATGGATGGCTTAGCAATCAGACAGGTTTAAAACAAGTCCCCAGTTTAACCACATTCTTTTCCATTCATGTGGAAAAAGCTAGGTGACCATACCCTAGAAGTCTGGTATTATCATCCACAGCACTTTAAAACTTGTTGCACACACAACTTCAATAAGTACGCTTGGTCAGGAAGTAGTTCTGCAAAACTATAAAGCTGTATCCAGCAGTGTCATTGTGGTCCCATATCTCAAGAATTAAGATAGTAAGTAAAATGTCATCATAACTGAGAAATAATGGTCACGACTATGAAAACGAGTCAGGTTATAAGATAGAAAATGCATTTTCTTTTTAAGTGGTTTTGCTTTTTATTAATGTTAAAAATCATTTTCTGTTGCAGGGATGTGAGGATGGTATGACTCTAATAGCCGACAACCCTTTTATCAGTAAAAAGGAGCTTGTTCCCTTTGAGAAGGGAATCCGAATTGACTACATCCTGTTCAAGGTGGGTGAAAGCTTTGTGTCGTCACACCTGCTGTATTTATATCCCTTTACGTTCATAATGTGTATTGACTCCCTTTGTTTTAATTCCCAGGCTTCTTCCAAAGTGGACATTTATTGCGATTTCATGTCCACCACCAAAGGCTCCGTCCCTGACCATCCATTCCCGTACTCCGACCACGAGGCTCTGATGGCTGAACTTAGGCTGGAGACACACACTCCTACTGAGAACGGAAGTGACAGGCAATCAAAGAATCAGGACTCTGCTGCAGGTATTTTTACTAGCCATGCTAGCAGGGTGGCTCTAGGGATGCTAATGCCGTTCGATCGGTCTGCCCATCACCTTGGTCCAGACTGAAATATCCCAAAAATAACGATTATGGATGGATTGCCATGAAATTATAACACACATTAATGTTCCCCTCAGGATGAATTGTAATAACTTTTGTGATTCCCTGACTTTTCATTTAGCACCATCGTCAGGTCAAAATGTTAATTTTTCCAATACTTTTAAAATTAATGACATTCTCATCAGCCTCTGCTGTACTTTGTTTAGTGCTAATTTACCAACTGTTAGTATGCATTGTGAGCATGTGCACATGATGATGTTAGCATTTAGCTCAAAGCACTGCTATGCCTAAAGTGCCATTCAGAGTGGAATTATTTCTCTTCGGGAGGTGGGGTGATTTTAACATTTCCTGCACTGGTCAGTGATTTTTAACCCTGTCTGGAGCGTGCATGTCGGTCATTTTTCACCCCCACCACAGCAATAATTACAGCCATTATTACCTACTGTTTTTCTGCAGTGTGAAATTTGACTTTAGAAAATGGAGGTAGTCAAAAATGCTTTTGCTAATCTGATAGATGGAAATGATCCGATGATGTTATTTCATGTGACGTTGTAATGTTAATCCCGTCCGAATGGGACCTAAATACAGCCTCACAGAGCCGCTAGCATGGCTGTAGACTCTTAAACCTTTTCTATGGCACTTCATTGTTAAACTGTAGACTTTTATGAACAACACCCATGCTGCTTGTGTTGAAGTCAACCATTAACTCTTGCTCTTTGTCTCCTCTCTCTTTCATGTCTTCAGGGAAGGTGGCTGAGTTGGTCGACATTGTGACAGAGGCCCGTACTGAAGTCAAAGTGGGCTTGCACTGTGCTGAGAGGATGCGCTACACAGCAGCGCGCACGGGAGTGATGGGGTTGGCCCTGCTGTTTCTGGAGCTGGCCATCGCTGCCGTGCCCTGGTTGGCCCTGGGAGCAGAGCAACCTTTCCCCCGTACCTCCTTCTACCTGCTGGCCGCGTTGTGCTTCGCCATCCTGCTGACTACCTCTCTGCTGTACATCTTCTATACCATGGAGCTGAAATCTCTTCAGGGGGCTGAAGACCAGATGAGGCTGGCTGTAGGTAGTCTGCAAGAGAAGCTCAGGGGCTTTCCTCTGGCTCAGCCCCACAACCCCCAGCGGAGGTCCCCAGAGGGTCAGGAGCCCAGAGCCTTTGGCCCAGAGGAATAATGCAGGAGCCAGCTGGGTCAAAGTGGGCTCTCTGAAAGAAGCCTTTGAAGTGAGCTTTAAGATGAATGTGTGAAGGAGTCATTTTATCCTCTGAATGTGTTTTATGCTCTTGAGATTTAGATTTGCACTGCAGAATGAAGGTGCTTTTGAAGGACATTTCTGAAAGTGGTGCAGGACACATGCTTTGACTTTTTTGTACTTTTTATACACTTGTCTTTAGCATTTTTTACCCCTAGATTTCCCTCTATGCACCTCAACAAACATGCTTCGTACCACATAGTATGATACTTCTGTGCTACTGCTGTTCTTAAAGGCCATAAATGTGACCATTTGTGTTTTTTAAGCCTCAGGTCCGACTTGCATTCCACCGGCCAGTATTTTCAGCGGGACCAGTTGTGTTTCTGTTTTTAATTCCATGCTTCCCTTTTGTAATTGTGTGAGTCCACCACACAGTTATAGTGGGTGCAGACTGTTTGCTGATGTACTTACAGAAAGTAGCGCTCCGAAGGTTGTGGGTTTACATTTTGGTCAGTAATATTTTTTTTTCCCTGCAGGACCGATAGCTGAGAGCTTCCAGGAGCACTTAAAGATCCTCATGCGCCAGTTAAGACTTTTTGGTGTAGTATACTGTAGAAAAAAGGGACAAACTCTTATCTGCATGTCTCAGTTCTCCCGTTCACTGTCTTACACTTGAAAGTATCATTATGTTAGAGACAATCTTCAATCCTCTTTCCCAAAGCAGAGCAGAGGGAATATGCTGAAGATATTAATGTCATATACAGTATGCGTTTAACTTTGACCTAGTTTTATGACTTGTTTTACAAAACATCATGTACTGTAGAAAATTATAAAATGCTTAATATGTCTTTAGTGTGCAGTGCACTTACTTGTCTAACCAGATAAACCACTTCCTTTTATGTATGCTAGGAAATTGCTTAATGTTCCATATCTCTGTAAGTGTTATGACTCAGCAAGAACCTAACAGTGACTGATCATTTTAAAACTGTATTCTTAACTCTCACCTCAATATTGGAAAAGTACTTGGTAGTTCTTAATTTTATAAAACATCACAGAATTTCAGATAATATCTGGTGTTCATTCCAATTGAAAATTGTGATGGGCATAATTATGAAAGCAATAATAAAGACTTTATTCTCATGCTTGTTGAGTGCTGTGGCTCTGGATAAAGGTGACAAGTCAGCGGATGATTCGCTCTGCCAATTTCAACTGCAGACAATATTCACTGATACACGGCAGATCTACACATTCACCACTAGAGAGCAATGTAAGTACACAAGACGGGTGACATGAAAACTGCTCTTGTTCCAATGAAACGTTGAACTGGCTCTTGAGCAGCAATAATTATAAGACGAAGGTGGCAGAGCATGAAAGAGGAGACCACAGCCAAATACCGATATGCCAGCTTGCACACGTATGCCCTCAGGATGAGAGCACCCATGGGTGTGGTACATTTCAAAATATTTTTTTTTTCTTTTTCCTAGTTAAAATTACATCAATACGTTTAATTCATACCATGTCAAAAATTAATCCATCACACTCAGTTCTATTAGCCACAAAAATAAAAATACCCTGGATACACAGGCATTTCAGACTGAATGACAAGTATATTTATAATAAATAATATACGGTATGTAAATTAGGTTACCCTACAACTAATGCAAAGTCTGAAGCGGTTATTTTATTGTACATACCAAAATCAGTCATTGAATTTTCACAAAAGACTGATAAAGTTGTTTTTTTTTACTGGAAAGGCGAGTATAACTGTGTAGTTTAACAGAACAGGATTTAAATGAGAGGGATTGTTTGGCAGGGCCAGTTGAAATACTTCCACATATATATGCCACACATCTCTTGTGCAACTGTAGCCATTCTTAGTGACATTTATTACAAGTATGTAATGGTTTTTTGTACTACTAGGTAAGCTGCTTTTCTATTTCTACGTATGCATATTCAACAAAAGTCACAATTCTTTTACTTGTTTGATATTTAAGTCAAGTTACAACAAAATGTTTACCCAATTCTTTACCCACATCCTATCCTATTATATTCTATTAATCTGTTTTAGCATTGTTGCTAAATAAATTAAGCTAATTCCCTACTCTTGCGGTAGTGGCAGGTAAGGAGGAATAACATGCCCTGTGAACAGGTCTGAACTCCGCTTTAGTGGAGGGTAAACTCACTTTTACTTGTCACTTCAGTGTAATCTACATTTACACCTCTACAGGCCTTTTGTGTTAAGTCTTTGCTTATCAGTCCTAATCCTGTTTTGTGTGTTGATTGTGCAACATTTTGTTTGACTAGTCGTAGTTGAAGTCGTTGATTGGGACATGGCTGTAATGAATGTCTGCAGTAGCCTATATTTTACTTTACACGAAGCCTTCATTCATTGACTTGTTGGTTCCCAGATCTTAGGTTGGCTTCCCCACACCAGCTGTGGAAAAAGTACTTAGATCCTTTGCTAAAGTTAAAGTACCTATACAATTTGAAATTTCTCCATTATAAGTAAAAGTTATGCATTTAGCATTTTAGTAAAAGCACAGACGTAGTATCAGAAAAATATAGTACTCCTCAGAGTGTTATAAAATATATAGTGGTGGATATGAGTTCTGTCCTTAAGTACAATTTAGAGGTACTTTTCCATTCCATTTTCTGATACTTTTTACTAGTACTCCACTATATTTCAGAGGGAAATATTGCACTTTTTACTGCACTACATTGATTTCACAGTTATAGTTCCTAGCCACTTTTCAGATCAAGATTTTGCATAAAACAACATAAGATAACCATGTTAGGGCATTGTTGAAATTAAAGTGTTAGTTCCCAACCGTCCTTTTTCGTTTCTTCTCTTTCCTGCTCCATTAATCATCTCAAGACCTCTTAGATTTATCCCTATTACTATTCTACTGGACTGAATACCTAACTGTCTATAAAGTAGTTAAACGTAGCTTCACCTAAACCAGCTACAGCAGTAAAATACTATTAGCACTGATGCATCAGTATACAAATCTAATAATGTCATATATAATAATAAATCAGTCACAGAGGCCATTTTAATGCCAAACAAGTATTTTTACTTTTGATACTTTTTGTACCCGTTGCTAATAATACTTCTGTACTTGATTTTGAATGCAGGGTTTTACTGCAGTATTTTTACATTGTTGTATATGCACTTTTACTTAAGTAAAAAATTTGATTATTTCTTCCACCACTGATTTAACAGTCAATTATTTTAACTAACACATGTTACGTTGTAGCTGGTGGTGGTGGAGCTAATACTTATATACTGGTAGGTTGTTTAAATAATACATTTTTATAAGCTCATTGTAGGTTTTGGATGAAATATTTAACCTGAAATGTACCTATAGAAGTTAAATACTTGTAGTAGAGTAAGTACAATATTTACCTCTGTAAATGTGAAGTAGAAATAAAAAATAAATGTAGCTCAAAATGGAAAAACTCAAAAGTACCCTAAATAGTGCTTGAGTGAATATTTACGCACATTACTTCACGAAACTGTTTGCCAGTGAAGAATACTTCAACCAGCTGCACATGTCCACTGTTAATCGAGTGGTATTTGTCAAGACAAGTATGAGAAAGTGCAAAGAGTGAGAGTTAATGCCACACTGCAGTTAGTTCAGTCCTGTAGGCGTATTGTGCCTGTATGGGCGCGGTCAAATCGTGCAGGGCAGGGCAGGGCAAGGTGCGCTTTCATTACCTCAGAAATACCGACGCTGCGCAGCTGACGGCACAAGCCTCCTTTGGGCATTGTTGTTGGGCCACCCGGACTGTTCAAAAATGACGAGTCAGGATCCGCTGAAATCAGTCATTTCCATCGGGAATGTGGACGACACGTCGCTGGCTCTGCCGTCCGTTAACCAGTACGGATCAGGCCAACAGCGCGTCTTGGAACAAGTGCAAACCATCAGGAGGACCAGGTCGAGGCAGTCCAGCAGCAGCAGGAGCGGATCTACGTCTTTATCTCCAACAAGTAAGAGCTGCCAACACACCAGGGGAAGTTTTCATTTCATTATCACATACATTTTACATTATTTTTAGACTATATGTTTAAATTTGACTACTGTTAGTCCAACATAATAATAGATAAATAAAGGCTTAAAAATGTCTCTCCCCTGGCAGTGTGGGGAAGACTTTGAAACACCTTTTAGACTTTCATGTTGGGAAATAAAATGGAAATCACTTATCAAAGACAGAAGACACTCTTGAAACCCGAGGCCTGTCCGTATAAAAAATCAGGATGAAACATTCTTACATCAGAATAACAACAGTAAATTATTTTATTTCATTTTAATGTCCACCATGTCGGGAAGTCTGACTTTTTAAAATCAAATAGGGTTCTATTTAAATATAGGATACATACATACAGGATACATAGCATACATACGTTAATTGATTGAACATTGACAGTAGAATATGATTATCAGTCATTCTGATTGCAGTGTGACCTTTAAAGGTATATTAAGCAAGAGTCCATACAGACATTTACTCATTCATGTTCCCACTTTTGGGCCTCCTGCTCTCTAACAGTCTCAAGTGTTGGCTGGCGTTCAGGTCCTATTGTTTTAGGGCTTTAATTCTTTTACGCATTAACCAAAGATCAGACTTGCCGCTGGGGAACTGAATAGGTTACATTTTTTTCTTTTTCCTTGAACAAGGGCAATAAATCAATGATACTGATCTCAGGTATGTACTGTGATGATAACAGCTGATAACCCTCCACATTTCTCCTCAGGCCCTGTGTACGACTCTGTGTTCGTAGATGCTTCGAAGTCACAGTCCAGCACATCTAATGGAGGTGTCTTCTTCGGGAATGGCTTGTCTAAAACTGTAAGCTTATCTGTTTTTTTAATCACATCATTGGCTGGCATTGACTCTTCTGGTAATACTGTTGTCATAAATTGTCTATTGTCTAGCTATTGAGGATTGTATTGAGATTTTTGGGTTTTAAACAAGTTTTCATTCTACAACTCTGCAACTAATTACGCATGATGTTTTGTTAGGCTGACTTTGGTCTTATTCAGAACTTACTGTCTTTGAATTAGCATTTTTTTACAGTGTGTAGAAGTATTTAAAACATCATTTAGATTAGGGTTGCAACTAGCAACAATTTTCATTATTGATTAATATGCCAAATATGTTCTCAATTAATCTTTTTAATTGTTTTGTCTTTAAAAACTGTGAAAAATGCAGATTACAGTGGCGTCTTCAGATTGCTCGTTTTGTCAGACTAAGTGTCCGAAACCCAAACATATTTTATTTACTATCATAAAAAGTAAAAGTAGCAAATCCTCACATTTGAAAATAGTTATTTTTGCTTGTATAAAGGCCTAAAACGATTATTACAATAGATTCATTTTTTTCGACCGACTAATTGACTCAATTGACTAATTATTGCAACTTCAAAAGGATTTTTTTTGATGGCCAGTCAAAACTTTCTTAGAAGGGTGGGTTGCATGGGGGCTAATTGTTACTCCAGACCTCACTATTTTTAAAATCCTGCCTGTAGCCCTGATCTGAGGCTGACTTCCCAGAAAATCAGTGTAAGTTTTATATTTCACCACTATTTGATGCGTCATCGCTGCAGAAATAACACAAGAAACGCCCATGATAGCATGCATTGTCTTTTGCAGTTTAGTACGACACTGTATATACCATATTGTGGGGGGCTAATGCCAATAATAAGAAACAGAAGCTGAAAAATGTTTTTTTCCCCAGTTGACTTTTCTCCATTCTCTGCCTCAAAAACCTGTTTCCAGATCCTTCCAGAGTCTGTCTGTCTCCTCACACCAAAATGTGTTTACCAGCCTCTCCCATAGTGGCTGCCAGGCATTCGTATAACCAACCCGCAGGGCTGCACATCAAAAAGTTCTTTCACAATTTCATTTGCCATTGCCAGCTCCATGTCAGTGACTCTGTCTCCTTGCTTAGTTGCTGGTGAAATAAGCCTTCACAAGACAAAATTATCTCTCATTACAAACACATGTATTCTTTGGCTCTGCAGCTCAGCCTAGAGAGACACAACCGGCAAGTAGTCAACAACGTGGGATCCAGTGTCAAGAGGAACACATCAGCTTCTACCTATCAGTATGAGAGGAGTTACGCCCCTGTCGGCTCCATGGCGGTCGGTCAAACCAACACCAGCCGCAGCGAGCCTGACATGGCCTGGCAGCGCTCCATGCCAAAACGCTCCATTCCTCCGCAGAGACTCCTTTCCAACAGGAGCACCTACAGGGCAGAAAGGGCCACCAGTCAGTTTTTGACGAACACCACACCCCAGCCTCTGTACACTGTGAATGGCACAGCTCAGACCAAAGCAAACACCCAGTTTGTGTGCAGCCAAGTTGACACGTCCAAAACACCTCCCGTTACCCGTTACCCGGTATCTCCCGTTACCGATGGCGCTCCGAAGAGCAAAGGAGATTCTGGGTGAGTGGGGGAGATACTGTTTCCTCTAACTAACATGCCTCATTTTCTTAATTTCAAATGATATGAATGAAATGTTTCAATGAGCAAATTATTCTTGCATGCTTTCAGTGTGTTTTTAAATAGCATTTAGATTGCTTTTTTCTTTTCTTACAGGTGTAGTGGCAACAGTGGAGTTGCTGATATCACTATGAAGGAGGCTGTGGAGTATCTCTCCAAAGAGGACGAGACGTATAAGCACTGTGGTGCTTCCTTCATACAGCACTACACTTTCATTGACGACAAGGCTAAAGAGGAGGTGGTTTGTCTTCTTATCTTATCATGTTGTCAGACTGCTTACAATTTCCATATGACCTGAGATTCAGAGTGGAAATTTTGAGAAATGGCAGTTGACAAAGGTGGAGGAAATATGTCAAATATATTTTCCAGCCAAAATTAAAATTCTGTCATTATCTAATCACCCCATGTCAGTCAGTTTTATTTTTGTGCGTTCGTATGTGTGCTGAATTTGAATTTGAATTTCGAAGTAAAATATTTCTCAAATTAGGTCTCACTCACCATAGCCGGATTAAGCTGTCAGGGTTAGCCGCTATTGACTCCCCTCACCTCAAAGGGGCCCATGAACCAAACAGTACTCCTCTCCTGTACCTAGCCTCAGGTTTTCTGTGAGGGACATGCATCATATTAGCACAATATAAACTAAAATTATGATATATAGTATAATATTAACATAAATTAAATATATTCATTTAAATGATCTTCTTAAAACTAGATTTTGACACGGCTCTGTTTATGCTGTATTATTGCAGGAGGACCTGTTATAGTTGATATTGTACTTTTTTGGTGCATATTTCCAAACAAACTTGCAATTGGCAAATTACCAAAACCAATTAAAGAGGGACTCCACACTATTTATTTATTTGCACAATCACATAGATTGTCATTGGCATATGATGTTAATACAGGTGATTTTTCCAGCGTGTGTAAAAACTGCTCCAAATTATCTTGTATGTGTCTTGCTTGGATTTGAAAGTTTGGTTCAGCTGAATTCTCTCGCCCCTCCCTAACTGTGACGAAACAGCCAAGTCTCCAAGTCTGCGTAGCTGGCTGCCGTGCCAAGGATAAATAGCAGAACACTGGCTAACTGTTAGCTGTAGCCCCAGTTTGTGCACTCTCACACATATAGCAGCTGGTAACGTTGGCAAGCCTGGCGGAAAAAACGACGTTGGATTGAACATTTATTCCTCTTCAGTGGCAGTAAACACAACACATGGGCCTGTCGATAACCGTGCAATATCCAGAGCTTAACCACACATTTACATCTGATGAATAGTAACGTTAACCACGATAAACAGCGTAGTAGAGCAGCTAGCCCAGCTACAACACAGTCGGACAGTAGGTGCTCTTGGCTGGTTAGCTCTGACTACCAGCTCTACTTTGCTATCCATGCTACACTGAGTCTCCCCCATGTCTGGCATGGTTTTTTTACCTGCCATTTCTCAAAGTGAAGTATTATTTAACTCATTGTAATCATAGAAAATATAGGCTTCATATGGAATAAATTACTGTCATTTGGACTGTGTTAAATTATTGTGTTCCTCAGCTGTGCTAACTCCTGAAGCCCTCTTGTCTCGCAGGTGTTGAAGCTCAATGGGATCCCTCCCTTGGTGGGTCTGCTGCGCACCTCCAGTCCACCAGTCAACCAGACGGCCTTGGCTGCCCTCCGTAACCTCTCCTTTAAAAGCAACGATAACAAGGATGTGATACATCGCTGCGGTGGCATCACAGAGGCTGTGGCTCTGCTCAGAGATACAGACTCTGTAGAGATACAGAAACAGCTGACAGGTACAAGTTAGCCCTGAAATATCCAATCCTATACATACGTGTACATAGACACACCTGTCCATGCAAACAAGCCAGGCAGAGCGACACTTGTGTTGTAGTATAACATAACACTGTTTAGATCCTGTTGTCAATCACTAAGCTTTTTTTTGAATGCTGTCATTCTACAAAATCTTATTAGCATTTGAAGCATACTGCCAAAAGTCTTAGTTCTGTCATGAGACCAACAATTTGTCCTGCAATTAAAATATTTGATTGTGTACTTTAAACCTATAAAATCAACATAATCTTTTAAAATATTTTTTACCACAGGCACTGAATGAGTTTTCATTTTCTTTGCAGGTCTCCTGTGGAATTTGTCCTCTGTAGACAGCCTGAAGCCCGACCTGCTGAAGAGTGCTCTGCCTGTCTTAATGGAGCGCGTGATCCTGCCTTACACAACAGGTCCTAACCGGACCGACAATGAGAGCCAAGACCCTGAGGTCTTCTTTCACGCCACCGGATGTCTAAGGCAAGCAAAACATTTAACTGAACACCTGATATCAAAGCTTAGGATCTTATTGCCTATGTGCATCCCAACTCTGGACCCTTAAGTCTACAGGGCAGCATTATGCGATTTTCTCAGGAAAAGGGCGAGTAACTACCATTGTAATGAACATTATAAGCTGGGACCAGGATAAATTAATAGTACAATAAAGTGACAGTACATATCTATCTTTGTTTTATCTTGACATATTTTATTGTTCCTATGCCTTTCATTGTTTTATTGCTATCTTTCACATATTATATTGTCCTTGGCACACCTGTTCTTGGTATTTGCTGCTTCTCTTCTTTGTTACTCATTTGTTTGCTTGATTTCATTGCGCAGTATTTGCACTATTTTAATTTAGCATGTTTTTATTTTCTTTTGTTTTGTTCTTTTGTTTTGTTCACTTCTGTTGTAAAGCACTTTGAGCTACACCCCCTGTACGAAAGGTGCTATATAAAAAACGTTTATTATTATTATTATTATTAATATTATTAATAATATATAATATTAGATAGTTTATTAGATAGTTTATTAACTCAAAAAAGTGGATTTTATATTTTATTAGATTAAATATATTCACCATACGACGTACGCTCAGTTGCCAGTTTATTAGGTACACTTAGCTAAAACTAATGTGGTTTAATACAACAGCCCTGCATTATTCATGTTTTAAATGTATTAGAAAGATGTTTCTTGAACTTTAAGGTAATTTTGGAAGCTGTAGTTTGTGCTGCTGTTGAACTGAGTTTGTATGTATTGCATTATACTGACAGTTGACCTTTAGGAGTGTCAGGCAGCAGAGTCTGAAGGCTTTTTAATAATTGTAATTGTGAATGTAAATGTATCCCATCACCATCACTCAAACCACAGTTACAGGTGATATTAGCATGACAATAGTTAAATTATATACTACATCAGCAAGCACATGCCTGCGATGTAAAACATTAAACTGACTTGCTATGTAATTCTGGGAAAGTTGTAATTGTTTGACTTGTTCTATTCATTTCCCAAACTGTACAAAATAACTATTGTTTATTTTTAAGGCAGGGTAAATTCATTCATTCATCAGACAAGTATAAGATTTTCTATTAAATTGCTTCTTGAAACCTTTGCTGTGAGGCCTTTACATAACTGCTTCAATCTGAACAATAAATAAACCCAATGCAGTGCTGAGTATTAATTAAATTAAATATTTACATTCTGTGGTTATATTATATGTCTACACTCATAGCAGTGGCTATGTTCTTCATAAAATATACTATGTGTTTGCTAAGAATATCTCTTACAATTATATAATTGTCTGTATACTCTTTAATGTATCAAAATTGTTTAACATCATATATTTCATTTTCAACAGAAACCTAAGCAGTGCGAAGCAAAACAACAGACAGGCGATGAGAAAGTGTCGAGGTTTGGTCGACTCGTTGGTCACTTATGTTAAAGACTGTGTGGAGGCAGGAAAACCAGATGATAAGGTGAGCAAGAGGAAAAACTATAACTGTATTTATACAGTCTGTTAATCCTGCACTCGGTACTTCTTTCACTCTCATTTTCTCCTTCACTCACATGCACGTCACACCTTCATGTCGTGACCAAAAAAATACAAATATATATATATATATCTATATTACAGCTTAATTATTGGCTAAAAATCTCAATGCACAATAAGCAGTGAAACTATTTATTTTCAGTCAACATTTTAATTTACAGGGATGGGACAAAGTGACAGCAACACCTGCACAATATAATGCAGTTAAACATATTACACTGCAGTACAATAGCCTGTGTCAAAGTGCCTAATAAATATTGAGCATTATTGAGCATTAGCACAGGTGTTGCTATTTCTGTGTCCACCCCTGTGTACGTCTGAAGAAGTCATTATTTTGTGTTTTTGTCAGGATGCGTCAAGTCATGGCACAACACACACGTACACACACGTTACTCTGAGTCTTACATGTGCCCTTATGTTGTGTGTTAAACAGTCTGTAGAAAACTGTGTGTGCATCCTGCACAACCTGACCTTCCAGCTGGAGGCCGAGGCTCCGGCTCTGTTCAGCAGGATCACAGCTTTGGCTAAGACTGTCAACAGGAGCCACAGCCAGGGCGACACGGGCCCCATCGGCTGCTTCAGTCCACAGAGCAAATTGCCCGAACACGAGGTGAGACGAGGAAGGTACACAACAGAGACAAACATACATACCGATGCCCAAGAGATACTTTTAATTATGACTGCTCATCTGAAATACTTGTAGACAGTACCTACAAGTACCTGTCAGTTTATCTAGACAGTACCTGTCAGCGTGCGTCTTGTCATTAATCCTATTCCTCAGTGTGACTTGTTCGTTAATTGAACCAATATTATGACAGTTATAATTACGTTCCAGCTTTTCAAGGGCTTTGAGTGACAATGTGAGACTTTGTTCTCTGATTTCTAAAGGTGTTGCCATTTACTTTGTGTTAAGTCTTTATACAAGGTAAAACATGACACACTCTGTTTTACAAATCATCCAGATTTATCTTGTGTTTTCCTAGGATCCTTTGTTTCCAAAGATCCTACAGTGAAATTCAGCATTTCTTTAAAAGTGTCTGCTCTAACAGCTACATGTTGAGGATCATCTGTCCCCTTTTCTTGTCCAGCACCACTTTTATTTCCCAGTCATTGAGGACCCACAACCTAATGGGGCAGGTTGGCTGATTCACTCCAAAACTCTGCAGAGTTACCTGTCTTTGCTTGGCTCTAGCCAGCAAGAAGAAACACAGGAAGCCTGTTGTGGAGCGCTGCAGAACCTCACCGCACATGAAGGCATTGTAAGAAAAAATATGTTGTGCTGATACACACTGACCAGGACAAAAAAAAACAACTACATTTTATTTACATCTGTGCAGCTCATAGAGACTAGTTTGGATTACCTTTAAATTATCATTGTAAATATTCTTTCTACCACTAAAACTTGTAGGTCAACTTTTAAGTTTGCTTTTTTTGATAAACAGAATGCATGCGCTCAATCTGGCATTTTATGAGTTAAGGAGTTTATGTGGTTTTCTGTATTCATAGGTCTCCGGTGTAATGAGCCAGATCATTGTGCAGAAACTGAATGGCCTGCAAACTATCAGTCCCCTTTTACAGTCAGACAAAGTCAACCTGCAGAGGAGCACAGTGGCTTTGGTAGGAAACCTGACCAAGAACCCAAACCTGCACAGTGCCATAGGTAAGAAGCAGGTGCAAGACGAAATGTGTAGTATGTTGCTTTATCAAACATTCATTCATTTCAAGTATTTTCTATTCATTTGAAAAAAAAAACATGTTAACTGCTTGCTTTAAGCATAAATAAGATATATATATAAAATAAGAAAATCCATCTAACAATGTTTTTAGAATATTTTTTGCTTCATAGTAGATGTCAGATTTGCGTCCCTACTTGGAACCCATTATCTTAAACAATCATTTACAGTTTTACGAGTGTTTGCTTGTGTTAAACCGCCAGTGGGTTTTGTTTGCCTTGTCACTGAAGCTCGTAAAACCCTCCCGGAGCTGCTGGGCATCGTCAGCGCAGGCACCAAGAAAGGGAATAAGTCTGATGACACACTGGCCATGGCCTGCCAGACTGCCAACAGCCTTCTTATGAAGGACCCTGAGATGGGCAAGCACCTGTTAAACAACAACCTGATAAACTCACTGAATGATCTCAGCCAAAACGGGTAAGGTTACATGTGAGCGGAGAGAGAATGCGCTACATAAGATTATTCAAGATATCGGGAATACCTATGACTCATCAGGGATTATATTTTGCATGCATGTTAGATTTCCACAAGTCCAAATGGATCTTTAACTATTGTTTTCCCTCCATTAAGATATCTCCCCAAATCCAAAAAAGCTGCATCCCTGCTTCTCTACAACCTCTGGTCAGAAAAAGATTTACAAAGCTTCATGAAAAAGGTGAGTTGAAACTTAACCCTGAGTGCCAAGATCTGTCAGCATTTGGGTGTGTCCTCTGTTTCCTACCGTCAACTAACAAGTCTACACCTCTCTCAGGTATTTGTGAGAAACGGAGGGAGAAAGGTTGAAGGATTAGACAGTGTTCTCAGGGAATGCCCAGTGAATGAGACTGAAGTGATACGAGTGAGGAATCTAGTAGCTCAGGTTCGAGGAAACACTTGCAGGACTTTGTTTGCACATGTATAACAGCACATAAGCACAATGCATTATAACACTAATGAGGGTACACATACAGCTCATCTGCCAACTTGAGGTGTATTATCAAGAAATTGCCATGAGCACAGCACAGCCTAGATCATGGGTTTGTCAATGTGTCACTTAATGCAAGTTCAACATAATTACTGAGGTGGGACACTGATTTGTATTTAACTACTTGTCCTGCAGCAAGGGATGAGTAAGTCCTCATTTGTGAATGACGTCACCACGGCGGCACTCAAGTCGATTCAAATTGTCGATTAACACGACAGCCTGAACGGATCTCTGAAAGTCATTTACCGAAGGAGCTCACCTGAAAGCCCTCTGCACACGCCACGGGACGTAAACGCTCGGCAGCATCCTTTCTCATTTCACAAAGACTTAGAGATTGTTTTTTATACATGCATCCTTATAATGTTTCCATCAATCTTATGCTGTAAGGTTGCTTTTGCTTTGTAGGGAAAAAGGTGAAGGTTAAGATGCAATCAGACTGTCATTGTTGCAGGTTTTTATTTGCTAGTCAAAGTCTTTAAATGTAAATGTTGTGTCTGCACCTGAAATGTGTAATCTGGTACCATGAGCTAGCTTTATTAGATAATAATAACATGAGGGTTAACATTTTATTTTGCACTGAAATTGTTGTTCAAAAAGATCATAACACATCCTTTTAAAAAGCATAATTTTGATTATGTAAAATGAACATGGATAACAGAGGACATTTTCTGTTGTTAGAGTGTATAATTTTGCTATAAAAACAGTGACATTGTCATAAGCAGTGAAGTGTGTTTACATTTTGTTTGTGGTGTATCGATGATTTTTCATATGTATGTGAAATGATCTATTTGTATTGTCCCAAAAAAGTGTCAATAAAGCGGACAGAGATCTACTCTTGGAGCTGTAGAAGTGTCAAATAATTCATGAATAATCACTAAATCTGGGAATTTGAGTTCATTATTAGTCATTCATCATAGTCACTGGTGCAGCATAAACAGTTTTGTCGAACCTCGCTCACGTCTTGTCACGCCCTCTAGGTTTTGGCTGCAGAGTTTGAAATGCTTCTGGGCAGATTAGAAACACATCTTTCCAATTCTGTTTACTCCACCCTTATTATTTATTTTCTGAGGCTTAAGAACAACCTCTTAGAGCCAGACACTGCAGCTGTTGTTGCAGTCGGGGAATTATGTAATTGTTGACAGGATTTGAACTTTGGTCCCACACCGTTCAAACCACATAATCCACAGCCACGAGGGAATTCTGGTGTCATGGGTGATATTTAGATTTATGAGGCTTCTGGCACAGCTGATCTATGTTCATAGTCATTTCATTTTACACTGATAGATTTATGTGCTCATATGTGGTCATTTATAGAAAAACCAATAATACTGTGGGCACACATCAAGCCTGCCTGGATGTCTAATATAAAAAGCAAAAAAGAAAACAGCCAAAATTAACTGAACCGAAACTGCTAATCATAATAACTAAACAGCATGACCAGTTTTGGCAAACACAATTTGACCTCATTAAAAAAGGTGTGGCTTTTTATAATTACCATGAGGTTACTACTCATCTTGAAGTTCCCACAAGGGAAGGAACCAAAGGCTTAAGAGAAAGAGGACACTATTTCTGGTTTGTTAAATAAAGATTTAATTCAATGCAACCACAAAATCGTACACACAAGAACCAATTAATCAGCCTCAACTTCACTATTTAGCACTCTAAAAATGACAGATTTAGTGGTAGGACATAGAATTTAGGAATACATTGAAAATCTTGATATATTTGTTTCCTTTCGGACACTAAAGTCATTATAATGGGTTACACACCTTCTGTCAAATCCCTGTTAAATAAACACAAGCTGCAACACATCGCCTGATCAGTCTGCTATCAGAGACTGTCTACTATACTGCTACATTCCTGCAGATGAACTCAGCATGCACTTCATTTCACAGATAACATATTTAAGAGCATCTTATGATATTTTCAGAATTGTAATTTGTTCTTGCATGTTCAAGTATTTAGAAATTGCGATTTATGTTACACTCAGTAATTTCATGGAAGCCAGAAGTTGCCAGTTTTCCTTAGGTTGATGTCGGATGTTACTTCCTCAGGCCACGCTTGCTCCTGCTACCCTTTGAACTGAGAATAAAGCGAAAGTCAGCATGATCCAGCATATGAGCCAGCACACAACCTACCTAACCTCTAATGCAAACTGAACATGTATAGTCCCTTCCATGGAAAAATCGGTTTTGGTGTTGTGTGGCTCATGCTCTTACTTATCATTTTCTTCCAGTGTTCGAACTTCAGAAATGTAATTTATTCTACTGATGCAAATAAGTCGCTCTCTGTAGCTGAATTTGAAATGTAAATTATTTTAGGGAAATTCACACAAGAAAGTCACAGAACGGAAATTTCAGACACATCAGCTCACCTTTGTATGAGACCACAAACAACCCTTCTCTTAACAGTCGTAACCTGCAGACCAGAATCTGTTTGATCAGGCATCCTGAAACTATTGTTTTACAATCTCGTCAGGTCAATGTAAAGTCTGGTCCCAATGCAGTTCATCTCTCCACAGCAGTAGACCAACATCTTTTTTTGCTTGTGACCCCTCACCACAAAGCAATATCTACGTGTTGTGACCCCTCATGACAGGCTGCAAAGAGTGATTTTCCTCTCTCAGATGAGAATTTTCATAATTGTATTTCATTTGAATAATTTTAGTGGCACAAAGGGCTAAAATTACATAATTTCAAAAGGAAAAAAGCAAAGATTAGAGTAAACTAAACATGATTTTGAGGTTATTTTCTCCCCCCAGGTTGGAAACCACTGCTCTACAGAAAGCTGCTGCTGGCTTCAGATACTGTAGCTACTGAAAGCTTTTCATAGCTGTCTGCTGTTGGAGGGGGATTTGCTACCAAATAGTTGACTGCTATCTTTATCTACTGTTGCTACCGAGATACCTGACCCCTGCAGCTTCCCTATGAACACATAAATGTATCAATTTTAGGTAAAACTGTGACAAATCTTGTGGGTTTTTTTTTATATGTTTGGCAATATAGTGTTGTGAGCTCTTGCAATTTCTGAAAATGAATAATAGCTGTTTTACCTGAAAATAAAAAATTCAAATATAAATCAAGGCTCTATTTCAAAGGGATACTTGTTTGACATGATCAGTGGTAGTACTAGTTTGCAAAGCCAATGCCATATTCTGCAGGAAAGCCAATATCATACGCTTGTTAAAGTTTAGTTTAGAGCCTGAGCCGTCATTGTAGCACAGCCTACATGAGATCAGGAGGAAGGATTCACATGATTTGGATGGCAGCAGGGGCAGGTCACTGTTGTTATTGTGAGCTACATTAATACAGTGATATCACATAGCAGTTATCTCTCAGCTGTTGTACCTCCATTACAGCCCATCTCTCCTTCGAGACTGAGTGCATACACAGTATGTTCAGATACCTCAGCCTGCCCTTTGTTAAAACACCTCTCTCGTCCTTTTTGTTTTCCCAGTCCTTTTTGTCTGGGTGTACTCAGGAAACTTTAGTCCTGCTGTCGGGCAGCTGGCACAAACAGCTGCTACAGACGGAGCTTCAAACAAATGGAGATCAGTGTTGTGAGAGAAGCTGAGGGAAAGTTGAAAAAGGAGGAGGAGGTGGAAACTTGAGGAGGTCACTAGGTGAAAGTTTCTATCAGGGCAGACTTATGAATCTAAGCAGAGAATAACTGATTATTGCTTACTTGAATGTTGTTTTCTGCCTTTAGGTATCTACTTTGTTATGATTTTGTATTTCTACCCGTCAACTCTGTTGTCCAAAAAGTATTTTCTGACACACAGATGTCAGATTACTATGTTATGAAAAGAGGTCATATATACAGAAGTGATATTATGTCACACTCAAGACAAAAGTGCTTTACTACAGCACTATGTCTTGCTTTCATGCAGTAGGCTACATGTGTTAGAAGGCACTGAATAAAATCGTAATATGCACCATGATATGAGCATCCATAGCACAAAAGACTTACACTTTCTGATGATCAGTGACCCGGTTTCTCAGCACGGTGACCTGCAGAAAAGATGTTTAAATGTTTATTGACATCTAGCTATTGCCCTACAATAGTAGTGCAGTAAATATTTGGTCAACTGGACTTTTCAACGTTTGTTTTACCATTTAAAAAATGATTACGCCATAGGAATGTGCAATTCCCGAAAAAAAACTGCATGTTAAATTTGATAAATAGGCCTAATTTCACTACAGTTTGTGTATTCTACACTCTGTCTTGAGTGAGTTCTGTCAAGTTAAAGCTAGCTGGTATGATAGCCACAGCTAGCGTTAGCTGAAGCTAAATTTTCCAACCTGTTCCCTGTAATTGAAAAATAAATTTTGATGAGCTTACATGTCAGTAACTCTGTTTAGCATCCCGCATACACGAGGGAGTAGCTGCATCCCATGATGATGGAGAAAAAAAAGTAGGCTAACACTTGCTAAACTAGCCAGCCTAGCCTAGCCTAGCCTAGCTTAAGAGAGTAGCAGTAACTGCCGTCTCAACCTCTGACTAGTGGAATTCCAGCAATTTTATGTGGTTACGCTACATTTAAATCACATATTTAGATGTGTTATAGATTAATATAGTACATTAGTTCAACATAGAGTGCAGAAATCAGATTTTCAGGGAGGCAGCTAAAAATTAAGGTATAACAACAATTCTATTAAACAGTTTGGCTAACTAGCCTCAAAACTTAGCGTAACTCTTTTTTCTCTTCACTGTTCCCATAATTACTGCTCTCTGCTTTTGTAGGGCAGTATAGCAGTCTGATATATTGATATTTGGATATTTGATATTGATATTTAATCTCTCACTTCTCACTTTTTTCTACTAGCCTACGTCATCTATTTCCAAAGCACAAGTAATTTTTGGCTGAGTTTCACTTATGATAACTGAGAAACTGGTTGTCATGATATTGTGTGAAGCCTATGTAAGAAAATGTTCTCATAAATCTTTCTGTCATGGCTTGATTACATTTTGGCCTTCGGCCTAGAATCTGTTTGTTCAAAAGACACGGTGATATAGGCTACACGTGATTATGATGACACTACAAGAATTTATGTACGTTATCTTACCTCATACTTCTGCTTTGCGTGCTTATACTGAAGTTCAAATTTCTCTGCCTCCAGCTGGCGTATCCAGTCCCACAGTTCCTTAGCTTTTTCCCTGTATCAGTACAGACAAGAAAGAGAAAGCATTTCATTCACATGATGAATAATGCCAACTGGTTGGATTATTTTATCTGAAATTGATCATGGAAGAACAGAACGTTTTCGTTACTTATTATTTTACCTGAGTTTGTCCTCTTTCATTTGATCAACATTTAACTCTTTGCGTCGTTCATTCAGGATCTTCTTCTTCTTTTCCCTTTCCGTTTGTCTTTTTGGCCCAGTCTGCGTCTGCTGGTCGGGAAGAGGGCACATGTGGCGATGTGCTTCACAGTATGTTGTGTGCCTCTATCAGTCTATGACATTTTAAAGATTAAGAAAATCGTCACCTTGTATCCAGTGAAACTCAAGTTGGACAGAATCATCTTCTTCCTGGCATCATCATCTGCTTTCTTCTTTGCCTCTTCATCTTCTTTTCTCGCTTTCTCTTCCTGGTGGAAAAAAATGATGGTACCTTTAATCATTCGTCTGCAGTACAGTGCAGCTTGGTTTAAGTGAATGTATGTGTAATGAATAGGTGGGATTGGCCTGGGGTAGGACTTTGAAATCTTAAAAAGCCAGTTTCTCAAATGTTTCTGTGACTGACAGCTTCCTAGACACCTTGCAGGGTTTAGGAAGCTTGTCTGTCTCACAGTTATGATCTGTAAATGTTATCTGTCCACATATACGTACAGCTACTTTGTTCTGCCGTTCTCTTTCTCTCTCTGCCCTGATCTTCATCTGCTCTGCTCTCTCTGACCTGCGTTTCTCCTGAAGTAGGGAAAGAAAAGACATTTTACAGACCGAAACAAAACCTGTAAACTCAAAATGTGACTAAAAAGACGACAATTATAATATTGGAGACTAAACATGGGATATATTGCAGTAGAAGAGTGTGAACATACAATGCGATCCGTGAGGCTGAGAAGCTCTTCTTCCTCCTTCTTACGCTTCTCAAAGTGAGCTTCAATCAGAGTGTGGAGCTCCGTCAGGTCCTTTTCCATTCGTTTTCGATGAATGTCCTAAAATTATAGCAAGAAGTCGAAATGTGAGCTGAAACGTTATCCAACAATCTGCCCAGAAGACAGTTTGCAGGTGCAACTTTGATCAGTCCTGAGATGAACTCACATCAAAGTCCACTATTTCTCCCTCTGGGATTTTGGGAGCTGCCAAGCCGGGCACAAAACCAGGCCTGAGGAGGATGGAAAAAGGAAATAAATTTGATTTTAGCATGTCTCTCACAAAGAATTGTGTTTCTATTTAAGTTATATAAATACTTTTAAACTCTGTTCTTACTTTAACTTGGGCTTTGCCTCTTCTGTGTATCCAAAAAAAAGTAAAAGCAAAGTAAAACCATTAGTTTATGAGGCAGCTTATTAAAAAAAAAAACTCTTCATGCATGAAAATACCCACTGAGCAACATTTTTCCTCTGTCACTCAGTACTTCTTAAATAACATGTCCATACCTCCTTCATTTTCCTCTGCAGCATCTGCTGAAAGATAAAGGGTCAGTGCAAAGTCAACACTGAGTGATGCAGAAAAGTTGCAGAGAACTCACACTGACAGGTACATACTGACAGGATGTTAAAACAAGAATAAAGCTTCCACTCTTAACACTTTGTATGACCATGGTATTACATTTTTTTATAAGCCTTTCTAGTTTAGCAAGTCGTAATACAAACAAGTCAAGTATCTTTGTTGATTGACACTATCTAAATTAAAGGCAGGAAATAGCTGTCAATTATGATGGAGTTGGAATGACCTCTGGCACACAGCAGTTGACTGAGGCAACATAGCTGACCATCTCCTGTCAGTGTTGATGGACTTAGCCAGAAAGTTATGCATGTGTGGTTTCTCTGTGAGAGTTAAGAGGAGGCTGCTCTAGATTATCATCGCACATTACATCACCTGTTGTCTCCACCTCAGTCCCTGCCCAGTAACAAAGTAGGCAGAGAGTCAACTTGTTCACCAGTTCTTCATAGTAAATGTTTTGTTTGTTGTATTTTAATTTTTTTGTCATCAATTATTTGTACATCATTCATCTGTTAAAGAGTATCAGAGGAATAAATAATGTAAGACACAGACAAAGGCAACATTTCTCTTTATCACAGAAATGCAATTCTTATTTTCTATAGTGATCACAGATCCTGATACTTTGGGTAAAAAAAGGAAAAAGGAAAAAGAAAAGAAAAACGCTTAAAATCTGTAATACTTGATCATCATTAACTTTTACACATCTTGTATCTACATGATTTGGGATTTATATTTAGGTGTTAAATGTACCTTTTTAAACCACACTGTACAACTTGAAATGGACATTTCAATAATAAAAGCATTTTCAGCAATTATACAGGTACCCTTGATGGTATTAGAGATAGTATTACATTATATTCCCAGACTTATATATCTCCACTCTCTAGTGAAAACCATGTATCTCCTAATAATTTGGAATTTGTGAGCATAAATATTAAGCTAAATAAACAATTAAAAAACCCATTGGATTATCTGAGAAATGCATTGTGATGAAGTTGTTTTTCTCAGCTCGTGAAAACTTGAGGTTTTGGAGAAACATGGTTTTCCTTGGACAGTGACAATATGTTCCTTTTGTACATGTACACTAATAATCATTAGACTATGTGGGTGCCAACAGTGTGTTAATAAAGTCATATCTATTTATTGCTGGCATGCAAACAGATATTAGCATAAGCAGTACTACTTTCTACATCCTCCTCGTCTACTACCTCTTCCACCTCCTCCTCCTCCTCCTCCTCAGCTACCTCTTCTTCCTCCTCCTCCTCCTCCTCCTCTGCTACCTCTTCTTCCTTCTCCTCCTCTGCTACCTCTTCTTCCTCCTCCTCCTCTGCTACCTCTTCCTCCTCCTCCTCCTCTGCTACCTCTTCCACTTCTTCCTCCTCTTCTGTGCGAAGCAAGCATGTAGAGCAAGCAAACAATCTCACAGCATTTAGATCAACATTATTTCTGCCATCTACGTGTATTTTTGTGCCTTCAAGACAGTCCTTTAATAAAGAAAACATTGTGCACAGAATTTTTTTATATTCTTAATTTTTAATTTTTAATTTTTCTTGTATTCTACAACCTGCCTTTTCATTTTAACCTTTAACCAGGGAATGTTTTATCCACTGATTCCCTAAATATTCAGTTATTGGCAGTGGAGGATATGTAGCTTCTTTTAAATGGCACTCTTGCCTTTAAATATTGCTTTTTTTTTAATGAAGCTGTGAAGATATCATTTTAAAAAAACAGGTTTATCAAAAATGAAAGTATACTAATTCCACCAGCTTTCCCACAGTCTCATTTAGCTTTTTCACTATTTGCAAAGTAGTTTAAGTGCTGTGTTTTTTGTCCTCATTGGGCCTCTGTGGGAAAAAGTGACACCATGCCAGTCCCTTCGGCCACAGAGGGTAACTCAACCTCTTTCCTCTGCAAAGAAGGTAAGCCAACCTGCATTTAGTGGAACTCTAACAGGCACAAAAAATGAAAGTGGGTATTGTGCTTGTGCCGCTATCTTCCCCAAGGTCCTCTATTGAGAACATAAGCTGATCTACATTGCTCTCTAACAGCGACTCCACTCCACATAGCGGGAGACAGGTGCCGCTTAGTTTCAGGGACAGCAGGGCTGTACAGTGGTCCACATGGACAGCCTCACAAAGGAGACAGAAATAGAGATACGACCCTTTATCTCTTTCATGGCGACCCATTGCACCATTTAAAATGAAAGGACAGATCCATTGGGATGTTCATACTTGGTGAACTATCTCCAGCCTCAGATGGAGTCGACTGACTGAGAGGACAAAGGTCAATGTGGCAGAAGAGCTCAAGGACAGCAGCTGCCTCTACAGTGGTACTGACATGTCAAAAATACAGTATGCTGTAAGGTGAAGCCAGCAGCTTAGCAGATGCAGTGTGTTAAGCCGCTAAGAATGTCTAAATGCAAGGCTCAAGTGTGTAAAGCAGGTAACAAAGTGGCAGAAAAAAAATACAACCAGCCTCTCAAGGGTGATGCATTTGGAAGCAAAGTTTTACATTGTTTGCATAGATATTGTTTGTATTAAAGTACATACCAACAATATCCTCGTCTTCTTCACAGCGCACACACAAAGAGGGGTAAAGAGCAGAGGTCAATGATGCCAATGTACTTTTATACAATTATATTAAACATGGGCATGGACATAAAAGCATTTCTGACACGTATACATGCAGCATAATAACAATTGTCATGCATTTCTGTCACGTGAAGCAGCTGTGTAGCATCCAGCCAGCCAGAATTTCTTACTGACAACAAGCAGCTTTCTTGCTGAATCTGCAGCCTAGTGACTGAACTTCAGGTACAAACTGTGAAGACTCATGTTGCCCATATGTGTGGCCTCAGTGAACTGACAAAATGACTTACGTTGTCCCCTGAAAGAAGAAAAAAAAACACACACCGGAAAATATTTTGTTACAATTGATTCCATGTGTGCTGGCATCACTTTGTTATCATCAGAAATGATCCATTTACTCACTCGTACGTGGCATCTTCTGTGTCTGACATGTTTAGGATGCAGCACCTGCACAAGTAAGTCCAATTCAGAGGAGGGTAGTGAGTGATACTGCATCAACAACAGCCTGAGGTGATATAATAATGCCAAATTGTGCCCACATGTCTGAAAGATGGTTGCACTGGATAATAGAATTGATATAATAAAACAATCTGCATTTACAGTTTAAAAACATATAAGAAGAGCACACAGACTTACCCAGAGAGTGCGAAGTGCGCTTCAGACGGGGCTCAATGGGGAATTGTAGGCTATACTGTGCCCTTCTCTGTGGGCCATAAGCTTTTAAACCCAGTAGTGGATCACATGGCGGCAAGCTGCCCATGTCTGCAATGGGTGGGCACATACCTGCAAACAGATGGCAGATGGCATTAACCAGAATGGGAAAACATGCATTCCCCATGGACTTGCATTGTCTATTTTTACACGGCAAAAACCTAGACCTGGACAGCACAGGATTAACCTCAAAAGGTTTCAGTATTTTAGGTCTGGCAGACATGATGAAGGTTAGAAATAATCCTTGTAAACCTACACCTGTGTGCACACGAATACACAAAGGGACGGCTAAAGCTCCTCTGATTTCTGAGCAAAAAGAAAACACATTATTTACTGTTGCTGCTTATGATTCTGCTGATCAATGCCACATTTATCACACAAATTGTACTTGTTTACAGCATTATATAACAGCAACAATGTATTCCCTTAATTGGATGTGTTATGCAATCAAATCATTGAGCATTATTCACCTAGCATGTTGCCAAGGGAATGAGTAAAATAAAACTCACTCCCTTTACCGGCACCATCTCCTGCACCTCACCTTCAATCTTGAGTCTTTGCCCTCAGTCCTCACATGCAATAACGTGTTATATACAACACCCTTTATGACCATGCCAAGTCTTTTGATACTCCCAGTGCTTGCTGTCAGTATTGTATCTGACCCCACAGTCGGGATTATGACTCATCAGATGTCTCTTGTGAGCCGGAGCCAAAGTGTAAATCTGTTTGTGGGGCTGGCTGAATGGAGTTTCCCCTCCACCTCAACCCTGCCTTTGTTTACAGATCAGTTGATGCTGTTCTGAAGTCTTCTGGGGCGAGTTCAAGTCTCACGTCAGTTGAGACAAGTTCAAGTCAAGTCTCAAATCTTGTCAAAGCAAATCCTTTGCTAAGTCTTGAGTCCTTGGGGGCTAATAAAAGTCAAGTCACGTACTGTATGTCAAGTCTTCAGAGGCAAAATGCAATTCAATAACAAGTCTTTCAGGTCTCTGAAGGCAGTATGTTAAGCTATGTTATTAGTGTTTTTACGGTTTTTACATAATTGAGTCCATTCAATAGGCCTAAAGCTGAATGCGTATATATTTAGTTTTTCTTAATTATTGCTATATTGGAGTATTTAATCAAGTCAAACAAGACTTGACTGTTTTTGCTGTAAAGTCAAGTCTACGTTTTTCAAGTAAAGTCCTCATAAATCTGTTGTTGATATTTTATCCACGTGCATGCGTTATGATATATCCCTAAATCCTCGATTTTGTTTATTAGGTACTACTAGACAAGACAGCTGCAGTTCACATGATAAAATATATACTGATTTAGCACTATTGGCAGCAATGCATTGCTATGCACTGGAGCTCTACTATACAGTACTGCCAGCTCCTTCACAGAGGTGGATTGAGCTTTCTAATTGTTTGACGCTTGACAGTTGTATATGTTTTTCTAACATCAAAGGGAAGCCCCAGGAATTATTTGGCATTTTTATATTAATTTCTGTTTTCCGGAAACATTTTGAAACTATTGAAAGAAAGAAACAAAAGCAATGATCTGAATCTTGATATACAGACTTTATAGTGATAATCATTATCATTTTTGTATGTGTGTGTGCATTATTCTGTTAGTTTTTGTGTTACCCACGTATGGATGTGTTGCCATACGGGTCTGCCCTTTGTCAGACCCTGTACATTGTAGTCCATGTAATGTGTGCTTTTGTTTGGATGGTTTAATGTAGATGTAATTCCCTAATAAGCTCAATGATGCAACACAGCGTACCTGCAAGCATTGGGTATGTAGTACTAGTTGTATATCTTTTATGAGATGTCTATAATTAGGACCAATCATTTCTGTGATATAAGTCTGATTCAAGTCTTGTTTCAATATAAATATTTTCTGAGCTCAACTTTAGTTTTGTACATCAAAATATAAGCATACACAGGAAGTAATACACATGTTTTGCATAATAAAAGATCAACAAATTGCCAATGCTTCTTTCTCTAGTATGACTCAGAAAAAGACACCTGTATGTGTGTGTGTGTATGTGTGTGTGTGTGTGTGTTTGTGTGTGTGTACCTCAAATATAGATATATTTCTATGTTGCCTCTGGAAGGGGGATTATTCTATTTGTGTCAAATATTTGAACTGTATTTTGTCCTGTGGTTCTTTACATATAAGAAGAAACTGAAATGTTTTTTCTTTTTGCTCCATAAAGCCTGGGGTGTTTGAACACAAATAGTCAAATGACCAATTTTCTCTGTGTTATAACATGTAAGGAAGGAGGGAAACGCTACACACTCATAACGCAGATAAAATAATTTCTTTTTTTAGTTCTATCAGTCAACATTTTGGCACATCTTTTCTTTTACAGGATAAAAAGCTAATAATGCAGATGCATGTGATAGATTTACAATCCCTTAATAAAACACCTCAATGAAATAATTTTGTGTTTGAACGCTTAGAGTGCGTGTTACTTTACTAATATCCGTTGAGTAGCGTGCAACAAAATCTGTAAGGCGACGTTAGGAAGACAATCACAGTACTGAGTTCCAAGTGCTGTCATTTGATTGAATAAACGTTCCCCTCCTGAATTTATTGTTGCAAACCCCACCCGTCTGGCACCTGAGTCAACTAAAACAAACAACAAAAAGCACTTAGGCCTCTTAATGTACCATGACATGGCACCAGTCCTGACAAGGATCAACTCAAACAGGTCTCAGAATTTTTAAGATCTATTATTAATGTTTTTCCCTTTTCAATAAGCAGTGCCTTTAATTGGACATAAACAATACCTTGATCCATGTTTTTATCTGAAGTTGCCAGGCTGGAACCTGCTGGTTGAACAAAGTCTCTCTTGTTTTTTTCTCAGTAAACTGACTGTGAGCTGATACTGCCACCTTGTGACAGAAATGAAAACTTGAGAGGATGCACCCAAAGCATCTGTCTGTACTTTCTTATTTAACCATATGCCATCTTTGGGGATCTTTCTTTATCCAGGATTGCAGAGTAACAGATTCAGAAGTGTCAAAATAATCAGAATAAGAGTTAATTATTAACATATTAGCCTACTAGAAAAATATTATAGATTAGAGCTGAAACAATTACTTGAATCAGCAACTGGATTGATCATTAAATTAATTGTCAACTATTTTGATAATTGAATAATTGTTTCACTCATTTTTCAAGCAATAATGCCGAACATTTGCTCAAATGTGATGATTTTTATCATTGTACAGTGAATATTTGGGGATTTTGGACTGTTGTGAGGACAATACAAGCATTTTTAAGACTTCACTTAGGGCTCTGGGAAATTGTGATGGTATTTTTTTTACATTTTCAAGACGGATTGCTGCATATATCAAACGCACCCTTCACAGTGAAGCGGGCTATTTAAGCTGTTGACGTCCTACCCTCAAAGATCATTTAGCGTTTCATGATGAAGCCAACTTGCCAACAGTCCAGTCATGTGGTTTCAGGACGATGATAACGATATGTTGTGCGACTCGGAGCTTCCTGTCCTTCTGTCCCCCGGCAGACAGACTCTTCTCAAAGGATTAATTCCCCGCAGAGATTCCAGGTATCTTCACTTCACTGGGCTACAGTAGGTATGTATTGCTTGTGTTAGCTTTAGCTTTCATATTCTGAGTGACTCTCCTGCAGGTCTGCTTGTTGATGCCTTAACATCTGCTCGTATGCTGCTGTCCATCTACCTTATTTGCACTGGTAGTAATTGTGAATTAATAATTAACTTGTACTGGCAGAGCTTGGTTTTTATGTGCTTTCGGTGTGGTACAGGCATTTTGAGTTTTCATGCTGTTGATTTAAGTAATGGTGGATTATAGCCTCAGTGTTGTGTCTTGTATTTTGGTGAAAATTGGGTCTTCACTATGCCTGTTATTCCACTGACATTGCATCAGAACAGCTGATTAATATAAACTAAAAAGACACAAAAAGAGAGACTGCATATGCTGTGTTTATTTCAGTGATAATGAAACAAAACACACAGAACATTTGGGTGTTGTAGGGAAAATGTACTGAATATAAAATACACAAAAATTCTCTGTGGCCCTGTGAAGTACTCGAGAGTTTATACATTTATGTTTTGTGCTGTATTAATTCTACACTCTGGTTTACAAGCGATGGTGTTTGATGTAAGATGAAAGCCAGCTGTTTCTTGAATAACACCCGTTCACTGGTTGGGGCCCTTCGCTGCATCAAACATCTTCTTGCGGCCCTCCATGCCCGACATGGCCTCCACATTCTTCCTCCAGTCACTCACCTCCACCGTCTTCTCCTGCACAGGGAGAATCACAGAGAGCAGTACTTTATTTAAAGTCTTCCCCAGTGTGGTGGTGGACTGAAGATGTTCTGCACATTTAGATGCATTCAAGTCTAAAATTATTCCATCAGATGTTGGACGAAGTTTATCTCTTCAGCTGGAGCCTCTCTATGAAACAGAAACACTCTTGATATTTTGACCTTTGCATCAGGCTTCTCTTTGTTTTGGCTAAGAAAGCTGATTAGTCTGTTTCACACTTTTGGCAAGCACCTTTTGATATGGACATCAGCCAAAGGCTTAAAGTGGAAAACATGAATTAACACCTCTGCCACAACTGCACCTTGTGTGTCATGGGAATAAAACAGGCTTGTGTCATTTCTCTTTTGGCCAAAGGCATCTCCTTAGCTTTGTCTGTATTTAGTTTTTTATTTTTCCCCAAACGCACCTTTTCTGTGTCCTCCTTCTTGACTGATTTGAGATTAGCCCGCAGATCCAAAGAGACCTTGTGTTTGGAGCCCAGTAGGGAGCGCAGGATAGCATCAGCAGAGACCCTCACCCTCCTCAGGCTGGGTCTCTTAAACTTCCCTCGCAGGTCCAGTACCTTGATGTTTAGGTCTTTGATCTGTAGAGAAAGTAGAGAGGGAGTTGATCTTGGTCATTTGCCACAGACAGTGACAGCTATTCAACTTCAACACTGTGTGTCCCATTGTAGAATCAGTTAATTTAGGTGTTTGGACATACAGTAATTGTTGGACTACATCAGTGTACTGTTGCAGCTTTGAGATATGTGTTTATCTTTTTGTTGTTGATGGAAATGATCAATGCTGCTCGTTGTTATCTTTCTTAACTAGTGTTCAGTTACCTCTCTGCTGTTGTGCAAGACTTTGGCTTCAATATCATACCGCTCCTCGTCCACCACATCTATTTTGGCATGCAGCTCTTCACATAATGTCTGTGTAGAAAATAAGAGGAGTTGGATGTTCATTTTCTCACCTCCTGAGCGAAATAACAGATCTTTAGCAACATGATTTCAAAAGAAATCAGAGTTTTAGTTTTATTTATTATTAAATTATACCTGCAGCTCTGCTAAGGACATGCCACTGGTCTGTATCGGAGGAGATTTTTCTTCCAGGTACTTTGCCTTCTGTTCCTCTTTTTCTTCTAACTCCTGCTCCAGCTCCTCCTTGGCCTTAGCGACCATCAAGCTCTGAAATATCACGCACAAAGTAAATGTAACTGTTGGATTTACTGCCTGTCTGATGTGCAAATTGGCCTGAGGACTCACCTTCAGCATGAGCTTGCGGGAAGCTGAGATTTTAGATTTCCTCTGCAAAAAGAATGATTCTTTTTTTTTAAGTTTGTGTGACATTTTAACAGCCCAGTGATAATCTTGATACGTGCGCCTGTTAAATTATGAGGTTTCCTATAGCGAGTGTAGTGTCTTGTGAAATCTTACCTCTGGTCTGTGGGTAGAAAATAATAAAGAAAGAACACAATAGACACAGAAATGTAGCATTAGCAGATAGCAAAAATGTTAATGATAGTTGCCGTATTATATTTCATTATGTTTCTATAGATAAATCACATTTGCAGTATGAAACTGATACTCTGATTGGGGAAGTGGAAACAATAACAGAAACGCAATACACTTACGCTTTCTCAGGCATCTTGGCTATTTCAATTCCCCCTGCAAGACAAAAATAAAACCTTTTGCCTCTGAAGTTCTCAGCAGTGGGGACCACTTGGCTCAAGTGCCCCAATGGGTCTTAACTATGGTTTCTCTTTTAGCTCCACTATAGATACATTCCACCAGTCGACCGTATAGTGTTACAAGAATGGAAATATACAGTATATGTATAGATCTATTGATCTTTTAAAGACTATTACCTAGTGTTAATTGTTACTCCATTGCTTTTATTATTCTTTAG